>JAKSZT010053769.1:4116200-4135477 GCA_026826555.1 Tolypeutes matacus
TCTGTAATTGTGACTAGGCAAATATAATTGTCATTTCAGTAATTAGACTTAATTTCCTATAGCCAAATAATCAATTTTATTTTTATCTTCAAAACAACCCTGTAGAGTAGAACTATTATTAATCTGACTTTTACAGCTGCTAAACCAGTTTAGCAAAGCTAAGTAATCCAAGTTTATATGGATAACAAGTCATGCAAGTCTCACTTCCAGTCTTGAGCATTTAAAAACATGCTATAACACCCTTAAAGAAAAAGTATAACTTTGAAAATGTAAATTCTAATAAGTTTTCCTGTAGGTCTAGCATTGTTTTAATTTTAAAAAGCTTAAAATTTAAAATTATCTTTTGAATTTATCATCTCTGACCATTGAGGAAGATCCTTAGATGTATGTAATTTTATTAAAATATATTTAAATGTAATACCACAGTAAGATTTCTTTTTCTCAAGAAGACTACTAAAGGAAATTTTTAAACTCATTTTTAGAATTTCTATTTTTTTGTGGATTAAACAGAATCTGTTACTTAGGGTCTGGTCTTTAATTTTTCCATGTAGTATTTTTAGAATTATATAAAAGGGAATTAAAATGTGTTGTACAAGTATATAAATTGCTATTTCTTATGACTGATGCAATAGAATATCAGTGCCATTTTAATATAAAATCTCTAGTAATATGTTCTGTTTACAATCTACTATCTTTCTTTACCAATTGCCATTGAAATGAACTCTTTCTTCTGCCGTTATTTATTTAGGACTTTATCACAACTATTACTTTTCCACAAATGATTAATTATTAATATTATTCTGATCCTTATTATAAAAGGTTATTCTCTCACAGTGTTGTTGTCACAATAGAATGAAATTATGCAAATTATTTTTTATATATAGGATTATGCAAGTTATTTACCTCTCAGAAGGTTGTAGTCACAATTAAATGAGCTAATGCATATAATATGCTTAGTACATTGTCAGGCACATAGTAAGCACTCGCTGTATATTAGTTGTTAAAAATAACAAAAACAAGATGAGATTATTTTAATAATGAGTAAAGAGATTCATGTTGTAACAATAGGTTATTTATCATGAACATACTTATAATCATTAATAATTGAATAAAATATGGTAAATAAATATTTTACCTATGCTTATTAAAAAAATGACTTGTTACTTTACCTGTTCATGAGTGGGAATAACCCAGAAAATCAAGGTAAGTGACCCTGATTGCTCATGGAGGCCTTGGGGGAGCCATGGTGCCAGGAACGCTGGAGGGCTTGGTGCCTACAGGTGCTTCGTGGTATGAGTCTGCTCCCCCAGGGCTTGCTTGGGATCAAGAAAATTGGACTCTGAGCTGTGGCTGACTCTATTGGCTGGCAGTCCTGGGATTTTTTCCTGTGCAATATTTGCTGACTGGAGGTACTACCTAACTGAAAATGTGCAGCTGCTCATGCAGATGGCTGAGCTCATGACATCAGATGGCAAGAAGGATAAGAGCTATGAGTCTTTCTGCTGGGTGATCCCTTCTGAGATCTCCAGCCATATCCTTGGTGAATTCCAGAGCCTAGTTAATTGTGTCCATGCCAAATGTCTAAACCAGGGGATATAGGAAATTATGCCTGTGCTAGCTCCCTTCGTGGTTCTATGTACCACAATTTCACTATTTTTTTATTGCCATAAAAAAAAAAGTAGATTGTTCTTTGGTGATAAGATGATTGGATGATTGCCAGTGGAAAAAAAGATTGCTCTTTGATGGGCTTAATATCTTAGTATCTGGCACATGTACTTAGACCAGAAAAAGACTGCCAGAAACATTTTATATTCCTGAGGAGTCTCTGAAACAGAGGTGATTCAACTAGTTGAATTAAATAGACACTTGCTAATATAATACTGAGGAAGCTTTAGAAACATCCATGTGGGAAATTGTAAAGATATTCTAGATTGGGCATCTCGTCAAGAAGAGAGATTTATTAATGTTGCTAGACCAGGGGTGGAATGGCTGAGATATGTTAGTGATTGGAAATCTCCAGTTCAACTGGCATTGGTATACAACTCAGGTGGTATTCTAAAGTCATGCTCTCCCATTGCTCATGTCCCATAATCCTCATCACACCCTACCCACCAAATGTCCTTGACTGCAATCAAACAGGGTCCCTTGGGCAAGCAAGTACATTCTTCCATAGAGGAAGATAATATTGAGATGTATAAACTATCTCTATCAAATGTAGACTGGGTAGAATGACACAGGTGATTAGGAAACCTCAGGGCTACACCTTCTCAGGTAGGAACCTACCTAAATTTCATTGTAATCTTGATTTCCTCATTCTCCTCCCTGTGAGAAAAGGATCTTAGAATCATAAGTGTCCAGCAAACCCCATGGATTCTGATACCTTGGAAAGAGGAAGCACACCCTTTAATTCTTTGTTCAACAAATATTTACTGTTTGATTACAAGGAGACTCAGGATGTCTAGGACCCACTTGCAATTTCCTACTGCCTAGATAAAATCTCCCAGTGTTGAACAGCAAAAATAAAAACTTACAATGAACAACAACAACAACAAAGGGAGACATCAACAATGGAAGAATGTGAAATTAGGTATCTCCTGTATAGGCAATATCACAAGTCTTAAAGCTAAACAAAGAGTCACATGAAAAAGAACAATGTTCTCTGTACAAATGCAAACATATCTAATGATGGGGTATCTTTTACTCATTCTAAAGAAAGGTTAGATGGCCTCAGACCTTGGCATGGCTTCACATTATCTCTTCAGTCACTGTCAGTGCAACTGAAAGAATCCATTTTCTCCAGGGGAGTTGCTATGGTCAGGTCAGAGGCCTCCTCTTTAAAATGTTAGTTATGAGAAGCCTTTATCAGTGAATTAGCATTTCAAAGATCATAGATAACAGACTTCTAATATGTGTCTAGGCTTTATAGAACCTTCAACAGACTAATCCAGACTCCCAGGTCTTTGCCCTTTGCTCTTTTCTTTCTCTTTCCTTCTCTCTGTTCTGATGATTTGCTCACTCTCAGGCTCTCCCTCTTCCTCCCTGTCTTCAGTTTTAGGAATATGCTCTTTGTTTTTCCTTGGTGGTTTATTCTATGACTGTCTTTTTTCTATTTTCTGTGCCTGTCCTTCTGTACCTCTCACTAAATAAATGTTCATTGAGCTACTTTGCATTGGCTCTGTGTTAAATGCTGAGTATTTGACAGAAAATTTAAAAAAATATGATCCCGGCTCTCATATGTGTATATCATGCTTGCATTTTCCCTTTCCTTCAGTCTCTCTCATTTTTATCATTTTCTTTCTACTTCTTCCTTGCTATGGATTAAATTTTTAAAATGCCATTTATATATAGTGAATGTTTCCCCCTTATTTTAATGCCTCTTTCAAAAATTAAAGTAAAACAATACTTCAAACTAACTAAGCAGGGTCAAGGGTGTTGCTGAGTAATCAAGTAGCTTAAAAATTCTCAGCAAAATTTATTGTTATTCTCGAGTGAAATAATAAAGATTATAATTAGCCTCATACTATTTCAGGTCAAATTATGCTACCCAAAGAATCTCAAAAGCAAAGTTATAAAATTTTTTTTACAATTTTCAGAGATTTTTGATTTTAGAACTGAGGACAAAGGTTTTTGGACTTGCTTCTTTCATGCCTGGCATATTGTAGGCAACCTTAGAAATATTTGTTGAATGAAATTCCATCTACTTCATTGTCTTGTGACAGGATCAGATCAAAATATTTGCATGAGCACCATGATATAATAGCCAAATTTTAAGGTAAGATCCAACTAATTTTTTTTGTTGTTTCTTTTTTCATTTGTCCAACTAATTTTAATTCCTTCCTAATATAATTATTGTTTGCCGATGATAATTTTTAATGTTAAATTAATGCCATGCATAAATTCATTAGTTAACTCATGATGTCATACTGTGTATATGGACCTTTTAAATTATATTTATTGAAAGTAATGTGTTGGGTATATTGGTTCAAATTTTGTACTGGGTCTGGGCCTGCACGTTTATTGAGGGGCAAGAACAAAACTGAGGCAAATGTTTTGCATCCTATTCCAGGTAATTTTTACACGGATCAATCTGAGGAATTAAAATGCAGGTAGTTTGCAGATATCACTTTATATTTCTGCTCAAATCTTTATTATTTCTTTCCTTCTGCTTGCATTGGGAGTGGATTGCTATTCTTTTTCTAGTTTCTCCAGTTGTTCAGTTAGATCTTTGATTTTAGCTGTCTCTTCTTTTTTTAAACAGGCATTTAGGGCTACAAATTTCCTGCTCAGGACTGCCTTCACTGTATCCCATAAGTTTTGGTAAGTTGTTTTCTTGTTTTCATTCCTCTCAATATATTTACTAATTTCACTTACAATTTCTTCTTTGACCCACTGATTATTTAGGAGTGTGTTGTTCAGCCTCCACACATTTGTGAATTTACCTCTTTCTGGTCTATTACTGATTTCCAGTTTCATTCCATTATGATCTGAGAAGGTGCTTTTTATAATTTCAATTTTTATATTTATTGAGAGCTGCATTGTGCCCTAACATGTGGTCTATCCTGGAGAATGATCCATGGGCACTTGAGAAGAATGTATAACCTGCTGAGTTTGGATGCAGCCTTCTATATGTGTCTGTTAGGTCTAACTCGCTTATCACATTGTTCAAGTTCTCTGTTTCCTTGTTGATTTTCTGTCTAGCTGTTCTATCTAATGATGTGAGTGGTATATTGAAGTCTCCAACTATTATTTAGACATGTCTATTTCTCCCTTCAGTTTTGCCAAAGTTTGCCTCATGTATTTTGGGGGCACTCTGGTTAGGTACATAGATATTCTTCCTGGTGGATTGTCCCTTTTATTAATATATAATGGCTTTCTGTATCTCTTATCATTTTTTGCATTTAAAGTCTATTTTGTCTGATGTTAGTATAGCTTCCCCTGCTCTTTTTCGATTACTGTTTGCATCGGTATCTTTTTCCAACCTTTCACCTAAGACTCTTGCAGGCAGCATATGGATGGCTCATGTTTCTTTATCCATTCTGCCAGCCTCTCTCTTTTGATTGGGGAGTTTAATCCTTTCATATTCAATGATATCACTGTAAATGGATTATTTACTTCCACCATTTTATTCTTTGGTTTTCATGTGTTATAACTTATTTTTGCTGTCTTTTTAATTTTTTGGTTATCCATTCTGCTACTCTTTCTTCTATAGTATTCTCCAAGCCTCCCTCTCCTGTCTTTTCCTTTTAGGCTGTAAGGTTTCCTTTAATATTTCCTGCAAAGGTGCATTCTTTTTTACGAACTCTCTTAGCTTCTATTTGTTTGTGACTATTTTAAACTCACCTTCATATCTGAAGGACAATTTTGCTAGATAAAGAATTCTTGGTTGGCAGTTTTTCTCTTTCAGTATCCTAATTGTTACATGCCACTGTCTTCTCACCTCCATGATTTCTGATGGAAAATCTGCACTAAGTATTACTTGGCATCCCTTGTATGTTATGGTTTGTTTCTCCTTTGCTGCTCTGAGAATTTTCTCTTTATCTTTGACGTTTGACATTCTGAGTAGTATGTGTCTTACAGTAGGTCTATTTGCATTTATTCTGATTGGAGTATGCTGTGCTTCTTGGACATGTAAGTTCATTTCTTTTATGAGAGTTGGGAAATTCTCAGCTATTATTTCCTCAAATACTCTTTCTGCCCCTTTTCCCTTGTCTTCTCCTTCTGGAACTCCCATGACACGTATGTTGTTGTGTTTCATGTTATCATTTAACTCCCTGAACGCTTGTTCAATTTTTTTCATTCTTTCCTCTCTTCAATTTCAGCTGTTCTTTCTTCAGTGTCACTTATTCTTTCTTCTATCATTTCGAGTCTGCTGTTGTACACCTCTAATGTGTTTTTGAGCTCACCTATTGTGTCTTTCATTCCCATGAGCTCTATTACTTTTTTTTTTAAGGTTTCTTTTATTCCCCTCCCCCCTCATTGTTTGCACTCACTGTATGCTCTCTGTGTCCATTTTGCTGTGTGCTCTTCTGTGTCTACTTATCTTCTCTTTAGGAGGCACTGAGAACCGAACCTGGGACCTCCCATGTGGGAGAGAGGCATTCAATCACTTGAACCACCTTAGCTCCCTGCTTTGTTGTATCTCTCCTTGTCTTTCTTCTTTGTGTCTTCTTGTTGCATCATCTTGTTGCATCAGCTCACTGCACCTGCCCATTGTGCCAGCTCACTGTCTTGCTTGCCTTCTCCTGGAGGCACTGGGAACCAAACCCAGGACCTCCCATGTGGTAGGCAGGAGCTCGACCACTTGAGCCACATTTGCGTCCCTCTACTGCTTTTATATTCAGGTATTCAAATTCTTCTTTGTGCTCACTCAATATCTTCTTGATGTTATTTATCTCTTCAGCCATATTGTCTTTCTACTCATTAATTTGATTTTGGAAATTAGTGTGTATCTCCGATTGTCTCAAATCCTGCATCTCTTCTGGGGCCTTGATATATTCCTTTTCTTGTGCCATGTCTTCCATTTTCTTAGTATGGCTCATGAATTTTTGCTGGTGTCTAGGCATCTCTTGTAGGGATGTCTTTCTTGTAGGGAACCTCTTGGCAGGAGGCTGTGTGTTACTGCTGTTCTTTGATTCTTGGTTCAACCTGGGTCTTTAGGGTTGTCCCTGTTAGTTGCTCAAAACTGGGCTCTGGACCTGGTAAGGCTTGTAGACCTGCTTCCTGGGGCCTTGGGGAGGGAGGTTTTAAAGGCTGGAAAAAGGCTCTCTTACTTAATTTCCTTACATGCACTTCCTTGGTCTGCCAGCAGATGATGTTCTTTGGTAGCCCTCTCAGTTAGATGCCTGTTGGAATGTGTTTGCTGCAACAAAGACCAAATCAATGTGATAGAGGTTCCTGCCTGGGGGCTAAGAGCCTCATAATTCAAATGTTCTCAGAGGCAGTTCTCCAACATTTGCTGGCAGTACCCTCACTTTTCCTGTGTAGGAAATCATTTCACTCCCCTCTGCATCCGCAACAATCAGTCCTGGTGTAAAGGGGAAGATTGAGAGGGTTGGACCTCTTTAGTCCTGGATTTCTTTAGTCTTGAGTTGGCTCCCAAGGCAAACAATGGTGCAGCTCCACCTGGTCTGGAAGGGCTGTGGACACAGCTGACCAAATTTGTGGGTCAAAAGCTGAGTCAGCCTTAGGCTGTGTCCCTTTTTCCCTTTCTTGGGGAGATGAATCTCTAGGGCCCCCTTTGTCTGGAGCTGTCAACCTCAAGGCCTGAGAATTCAAAAGTGTCTATAGTGCCAGGGAGAGTATTGGTATTTGCAGCTGCGGCTTTTAACTCACAATTTTGCCATAGCAATTCTTTTTCTTTATCCCTCTCTCTTCTAGGCAGTGTCCAGCCTTCCCCTGGTGTCCTAAACCCTAGAAATTTATTCCTAGGCTGTTTCTGTCTGTCATCTAGCTATTTTTCTGGGAGAGAAGAGAGTCCCATGTCTTCCTTGTCCACCATCTTCTAGATGTCACTTTTTAAAGTAATATCTTTGCCTTTTGAATATTACTGCATATGAAAGACACTAGGGGGGATATTTGAGGATTTTAAAAGTAGAAAAAAAGAAAGTGCTATTCTAAAGTCAATAGAAAAAGGTAAGGAGAGAAAGGAAAGGTATCAGAGCTGAGTCTGAGAGATTCTTTTATTTAAAGAAACTCTTTCCAGGCTTTCAGTAGCTTCATCAATTTTAAATCATTTAAGATCACCAACACATGTGCTGTCATGTAAACTTAGTTTTATCCTCAGACCATTAGATAAAATTAGATAAAATAGGTCATCTTACTGCATGTATTTGAACTTCATCTTCTTGCAGATGGTGCAAATTTGCACTGGTATTTTTGAAATTTATGTTTTAAATCTGTTAAAATGTCTTTGGCTGCACATAGCAGAATACAGGACTCAACAGCCTGATTAAGAAATATGTTGGCTCACCTGTCTGGCTGTTTAGATGAAGGGAATTGCTTCATGGGTGGCTAAATCCCATGCTCTGATTCCATTTCTTTTTCACTCTTTTGGCTGTGCCTCCTTCTTTGTGTTATCATCATCCTGAGGCTGGTTTCCCATATGGTGGCATTTTATAAGCTTTACACATGCTTACCAAGAGAGGAAACTTTTGCCCCAATATTTCAAGCAAGATTCCTGAGAGTCACCTTAATTCAACCACTTAGTTTTCATGCCCACACCTAAAATAAAGACTGTGGCCAAAGGAACAGTGCTAAGGCACCCAAGACTCATCCTTGTAGATAGGGTGGGATCTGCTTCTTCAGAGTTACATGTGCTGCTTGGGAAAATGATGTGTACTTTTAACAAGAGAGAAAGTGCAGGGAGGAAATGGATACCGGATAGATGACCAACCTGTAATATGCACTATTGGTTAATATATGTCTTCACATAAAATTGTGCAATTAAGTAATTTACTACATCACATATAGGTTAATTCTGTCAAGTACTAGGGAAGGCTCAGGGTGCACTTGCTTTGCATATCTTCTTTTCCTGGCATGGTAAACAATAATTTGTTATCACGCCACACATCTGAGGTAAGGATGAAGCATGCTCCCTATATTGGATTCTCAGGAAGACTTCCCAGCCCCTTGCAGTAATGACTTCAGTAAATGAGCTGTGAGGAAGAGGGACTGGGGCATTTGGGAAATTGCAAATTCTCCATGCTCCCTCTTCCAATGATATGACAATCTTAGGAGCTTCATATTGGGGTGTTCACATCATAAGATGGTAGAACCTCCATCAACCTGAATTGCTGAGTGGACAATGGAGAGCAGAATGTTCCTTCATCCTCAGACAGAAACAGAAAGAAATATCCTTTTGTCTTGCTAATCCATTAGATTTCTGGGTTAACAAGACCACCTCGTTATCTAGCCTATCCTCAATAGATTATTATGTCACATTATCATGTCATATCTGGGATCATTTGAGCATTCTTATAAGTTTCAAGTGCTTTTATCTAATATTTATAAAATAATGTTCATATTGGCATGGGGTTGACCACTGGCTTATAGAAATATTTGCTTTATGGTTTAATTTGTCTCTTTCAGGACTACAAATTAATCTATAAAACATGCCTTTTCTTACTCTACCTGCCTCTGGGCAGTAGGTTAACAACATCAATATACATTATTTTTATGATAAAACTGTTAAGCTTTTAGGTATCAGTCTCATACTTAAGTCTTCAAGTAACTAATATAAAAGGAAGTATTTAAAAACAGAGTTTGTTAAATCCACAAGTAAGCTATGCTGAAAAACACAGTTTGGTGGCCACTAATTTGAGAATGAATAATGATGATTTTTAGTCACATATTGCTTTAATGTTTCCAGATTTTTTCAATATGCTATATATTTATTCCTCTTCACTCTGACTTTATGAGATATTGGAAGAGGGATTGTCATTGAAGGTTATAGATAAGCAAACTGAGGGTCAGACTTGCCCGAGGCCTTATCCATGGTGAAGACCCTCAGACCAGGGGTGTTTGCATCATGCCACACACCAAAACCATTTCTCTGAATAAATATAATAGATCTTCCTACTAAAATTAAGCCATATTTCCTATGATTTTCTAATAAGATAAGACAATTACCAGTCTTACTTTGAATAGCATAAACTAATTTACTGCATGACACCTTAAGATAATTGGGTAAAGCTAGGTATTTATTTGATGCTTGCCAAGAAACACAAGAATGGTTTTTAAATCTCTCTTATTTGTGCTAGTTAATGAATTCTTTCAACAAACTCCAAATTTAAAACTGTGTACCTCTGGGAGATAATATAGGAATATTTAATTATAAAGAAGTTAATTATAAAAACACTTGTTTTCCAACTGAAAATCTAAGTTTACCCTGAACATACTTTATAACCTGGCATAGCAGAAGCTTTGAGTATTAGATATCACATGGGATCTGGAATCAGAACAAAGCAACTCTGCCATATGAACAGTAGCAAATCTCTTATGATCCTAAGCCTCCATTTCACAATCCTTAAAATGGAGTTAACAATATCAGGAACCATAACTTTCTTATAGGAAATATAATAAAAACAAATGAAAGAATGTAAATAGATGAATTTTATAACTTGTACTCCTTTTGGAATACGAGTTCATTCAATTCATCGAATGTCTTTGTATTAGGGTTCTCCAGGGGAAGAGAACTGTTGGGATATATAAATCTTATGTAAATAATATAAGACTTATTATAGGAATTGGCTCACACAACTGTGGGGATGGGCACATCCGAATTCCAAGGCAGGCCACAAGCTCTGAACTCTGATGATGATTTTTGATGAATTCCCTGGGAGAAGCTGGCTGAATGAAGTAGAAACAGAAATTCTTCCTTTGACTGCTGAAACCATCAATTCTCCTTTTAGGACCTTCAGCTCATTAGCTGAGACTTCTCCTATTGTTGAAGGCAATCTCCTCAGTAATGTAATCAGCCATAGATGCAATCAACTTCCTGATGATTTAAGTCCATGAAATATCCTCACAGTAACAATTAGGCCAGTGCTTGCTTGACCAAACAACTGGACACCATAACTTAGCCAAGCTGACACATGAATCACAGCCTAGAATTTGCTGCATCTTAGGAGAGAATAAAATACTAAATTGCACAAATGTGCTTCCTCCTTTCATGGAGCTACATTTTCAAGAGGGGTAGAGAGATAATTTAAAAAGCCTGGACAAAAGGTATGGTAAAGATTATGATGGGGTTGGTAGATGGTATGATAGGAGTAGTTCAGATGTGTTTGGTGACAGGACAATGGTGCTCACCAATTATTACAGCCAATGGACTATCTGCAGAAATTTCATAGATCACTTCTGGCTGGAGATTTTGAGCAGGCATGTGTTCTCCAGGCTCTCCCCGTGCTGTGGTAAGATGGAAGCTGCTTAGACATCTGGGTCACCACATGGGGGACAGTTATTTTGCCTTAAATTTTCCATGTATGAGAAACTTTTGTATTGTTATGACTATGAGATTTTAGGGCCAAATTTTTATTGCACCATAGTCTACCATATCTAACTAATAGAGGTGGCTAACTCAGACCTAAGATTTAGGAAGGCCCAGAAGGAAAAGAGCACCAGGAAATTAAAAATAGTTCAGCATGATTGATTAAAAAGTTTGTGATGAAAAAAAAAAGTATGTAATGGTGAGTGGGAAGAATTAGGTTGAAACACAGGTATGGTCCAGGTTTTGAAAAGCCTTGTTAAAGAATTTGGCAAAAGTCAAAGGACAAAGAGCCAGCAGGTCTCCAGACATGTGATGAGTGCACCATTGTGAATGTCCAGCCCTGTTGAACCTTCAGATAACTCCAACCCCTAGCCCCATCTAACTGCAACAGAATAAGAAACCTCAAGTGAAAAATGCCAACTCAAGTCCAGGCAACCCACAGAACCATGACGGAGGATAATAACTTGTTTTTTTAAAAAACAATTTATTGAAGTATATCATTCATACATGAACATACATAAACTATAAGTGTTCAGTAAATATTATGATCTTCCAAACAAACATGCATAACATCATACAGGGCTCCCACATATCACCCCCTTCCCCAAACACCCTGCATTGTTGTGAAACATTTGTTAAATCATGGAAGAGCATAATCTAAGTATTACTACTAACTATAGTCTATATCTTACTCCCCTATACATTTTTGTAAGGATTTATTTATTTATTTATTTATTTACTTTTATCCATTTTTAGCCCCCCCCCCCCGCCTGTTTTTGCTGTTTCTGTGTCCATTCGCTGGGCAACTCTCTGTGTCCATTTCCTGCCCTCTCTTCTCATCCTTCTCCTCCTGTCTTCACTGGGATTCGATCCTTGGAATCTCCAATGTGGGAGAGAGGCATCCTACCACCGTACCACCTTAGTTCCTGGTTTTTCAGTGTGTCTCATCTTGGCTCTCCCTTGTGTCACTCTCCTGTTATGTCATCATCTTGCTGCGTGGCTCGCAGGGCCTGGCAGCTCACCTGCTTATAGGGCCTGGTGGCCCACACACCTTCTATATTTTTCTTTCTTTAATTTTTACCGGGAGATCCTAGGGATCGAACCCAGGTCCCTCCATATGGGAGACGGACACCCAACCACCTGAGCCACATCTGTCCCCCTGCTGTGTCTCTTAAGGTTGACCAAAGATACCCAAAGTTACAGTCTTTTCCCATACAGGCTGGTTATATAATAAATCAGGCTTAGTTTATCACCAGCATTCTAAAAACTAGGAGAAAAACTAGGTCTGTGGATACATGCATGGTTTCTAATGTAGCAAATGTTTATCCTACCCTGATTATCACAATATCAGGTCAGTGAGAATATTCACATTATAGGGTTATGTCAGGCATTTAAGAAAAAAACCATATGATATTTTTCAGGATTTTATGAGATTTGTGGTATTTGTCATTTTTAAAAAAAATGTAATTTGTTGTGTTTTCTTTTTCCATTTTAAATAAACATTTACTTTTTTACCTTTTTTTTTTTTTGTAATTTGGTATTTGGTGTTCTTTTTCTTAAAGAGCTCCTCCAAAATTTCAGAACATTAGGTCAGAGAGAATATTCTACAAATTTCCATAAAGAAGAAGAAAAAAACCAAATTGTCACAAAATATCAGAATCAGAATGGCTTTGGATTTCTCAACACACTGGAAACCAAAATACAATAGAGAAAAGCTTTCGTACTTCTGAACAGAAATAATTTCCAACCTGGAGTTCAAAATACTCTGAACCTTTCAAACAAATATGAGAAGAGAATGAAAATATTTTCTGACAGTGTATAAGGTCTCAAAAAATTTACTATGTACCTTATCTTAGGAAGTAATAAAGAATGTGTTCTCTTACATTTGAACTTGTATAAACAGGATATGAGTCACTCTGACACATTTTATTTCCAAAAACTGTCTCTTTGCCCTAAATTGTATCTGGTAGACTTAGCCAAGAAATATCATGAAGATACAATTGCCACTTTTTAGCAATAACAGCCAATATACAAAATCCTCTGATATGAAATGTAAAAGGTCACCTTTTTTGGCTACATTCCCTAACAAACAGTTACTGTTAAAAAGAAAACTAAAAAAGAAAAAAAAAAAAGTGAAAAAAAAAAAAAAAAAAAAAAAACAAAAAAAAAAAAAAGAAAACTAAGTTTGAAAAGTAAACAAAGAGTTTTATTTATTTTTTCTCTAGTAACATTATTTATGTAATCTACAGCTCAGATTACTGGTGCATTAGGCTATAACTATTTCTCTCTCTTCTTTCCCACTTTTTTATAGTTTCATCACAAAGTGAGCATCCTTGTTCATTGCCAACACCTTGGAAAGCTCTCTTGCCTCTTACCGATCAATGTTTGCACCCCACCCCCATTCCCCAGTAAATGACTGTTCTAACTTTTATGATTATCACTCTGTCACTTTTATTTATAGATTTAGCCCTTAACATGCAACCCTAAATGTGGATAGAAAGCTATGATTTTGAACTTTATATAAATGGAATTCATACAATATACACTCTTTTATTTATGGTTTCTTTTACTCAAGTTCACGTTGATAAAACACATCCATATTGTTGAGGTAACTGTATTTTGTTCATTTTCGTGTCAAAAGCTGATCTGGAGCTAGCTGAGCTGCCAGGTGTCCAGGAGGTCAACTAAGATGAGGGAAACTGAAAGGAACAAATAAGGCTTTGCTTGCTTAACTGAAATAGTATAAACAAAAAGCTAGAACAAAGGTGCTGGCTCTACCAATGTTCCATTTCCCATCACTGAACCAAAGCCATGCTGGGGTCAGATGGATCAGTGCAGCTAGGAGGATCATCTCCCTGCCGAGGAAGCCCTGAACAAAAGGCTCCTGCCATTTTATGGACCTGGGGTCCCTGGTGCTCTGAGGGAGGAAAGGAGGCAGGGCAAGGAGTGGAAACATACTGAATACCGGGTCACAGTGAAGTAAACTCTTTTGGAGACCTCCCCAGAAGGTGGTCTCAGCAGAGGCTCCAGAGAAAGGCCTTGGCCAGAGGCCTCCCCAAGAGGAGGCCTCTGCATGGTGGCACCCAGGCTAGGAATGCGTAATTGATGGAGTAATAGCCTGAGTCCTTGACTGCAGCTCCCTCTAGAGACTGCAATGCCCACACTACGCAGCAGATCAAATGTGGAGAGCCAGCTTTGTCCCATGAGGCCTGCCAGGTAGAGCCTTTGTAATTGCCTATGGTTGACCCTGAAAAGTCACACATAGGATTTTGGTCTGGAGCCAGACTCCTCAGACAGGTTTCCACTATGTAAATAAACCATGATTTAGTTATCCATTCCTACTATTAATGGCTATTTCCATTGTTTCCAGTTAGGGGGATTTTACCAGTGCATCAGGGGCTGCAGTAGACTGTATCCATCTCACTTTTAGAACTTGTTAACTGTTTATAGGCAAGAGGCAAAAAGATACGTTTTCATAAAATTTAAAAACTTCTAGTCACCCCTATAATGTCAGGTTTCCTTCTATTTTCTCAAACTTAATGACAATTTATCTAAATGAATTCAGCTGACTGACCACCTTAATGGGACTTTTTTCTGGTTCATTATTATCTATTGCTCTCTGATGTATGTGCATTAATTAAGACAGTATTATGAACTATCAGATAAAAAATAATATATTTACTGAGCTGGCTACTGGACAAATATGTACCACATACACTGATCCACAATATTCAAAAAGGAAACAGATTCAGGCCTCAGAATCCAAATAGGGTTGATTTCCGGAAAGCTCTTTAGATGTGAAGGAATATTAAACATATCATCAATTTACTTTAAATAGTAATCTCATTTGTGCATTGTTAATATAGTGAGTAAAGAAAAGTTGGCAGGGACGACAAAGAGGAAAAAAGGCAAAGAGCAAGTTGATTATCTCTTCATTAAAACTGATTGTCCTTCTCATTAAAGTCAGTTGATCAATGGTCTGTCCATCAAGCTGGATTTTGCCCTTCAGGCCTTGAAATTATATGTAATGCTGTAATAGCTGAATATGCCACTAAATATACAGTCTCTTAAAAATTTGGATTTCAGTGCCAACATCATATGACAAGATAGTTGTATATATGCCTATGCCTGTGAGCATCATATGGAAAAGGAAAGAGAAAAGAAACATTTACATACAATAACTGGCTGGTAAAAGCGAGAAAAATCTTCAAGTTTTATTTGTGATTGGAAGAAAAACATTTTCTTAAATTGAATTTTAATTTTTAAGTCCTTTGGCATGAATAGTGAAACATCTTGCATAGCAAAAGGGAGACTGAATATTATTGTAGGAATATACAAATGTGTTGCATTTAACTGCTAAAGTCTGGCAAGACATCAAAAAGAATAGGATAATACAGAGAAAATGGAGCAAGAGGTAGACTTGGAAGAACAGGGGCTGCTGTTGATCAGCTCCTTTGTCTCCTTGTTGGTCAAGAAACCCCCTGTTCACACTTTATTCAATATGGAAGGTCTCAAATCATTTCAAAGGAAAGTTTTCACAGTTCTTTCCTTTATTTGCCTTGGAGACAGAAAAATATCAGAGGAATAATGAACAAAAAAGTAACAAAACTTTTTATTTTTCATTAGAAATAGTTTAAATTGGATCAATTCCAGTTCAATGGTAAAACCATTGCCACATTTTAAAAATTGCTACTAATTCAATAATATTTTATTAGCTAAAGAAATATTACACTGGAGTTTAGCTATAACAAAGTTCACTGTTGTTGAAATGACTTAATATTTACAATATCTCTGAGATTTTATGTGAGTAAAAAATGTGCATGAATAATTTGTTTATTTAACTTTATGTTTATATTTCTGAGCAGGCGAGAAAGTTTTTTGGTATTAACAGTACTGTAAAATAATTTAGGAATAATTTTGCCTAGGACTTATTGAGTACCCATCAAATCCTAGTGTTGACTTGAATAATAAAAAAGTAATTTAAAAACAGTTAAGAAAAGTGTTAAGCTAAATAAGGGTTGTTAAAATCTGAAAAGAATTACCCACATGAAGTTACAGAATTTCCCTCCCTGATAAAGGAATGAGGACTGCAAAATTGAAAGCTGTTATGAAATGTTTTTAAGATATGAAGGAAAATTTTTTGTAAAGTTAGAATTATTTTTCTAGAAATGCACCTCTCAGATCTTCTATTGTGGGGATCATAATTGGAGCTGAACCCAGTGTGGTGCTCTGAAATCCATCACGATGTTGTGCTAAAGCCAAGATTCTCACAGCCCAGTCCCAGCCAGTGACTGAGTGTGGAAGGATTCTAAGGTTGATTTGTTCCAGAGAGATGTGTAGGGTTCCCCTGACAGCTGACTTTGCCTCAAGGACTCCCTTTTGGCCATGCTGACCCTTTCATAGAACTGCACTGCTGTCTAAGACCCTTCTTTCCTCCCTCCCTTCCTTCTTTCTTTTCTTACTTCTCTTTCTCCTTCACGGAAGTCAGACCTGCATTGTTGTCTGTTGGTTCTCCCAGCCTCACAGCTATTTCCCCCAATAAATCTCTTGCATGTCTAACACAGTCCGGACGTGTTCTTCTTCTTTTTCAAAAAATTAATTTTTAAAGAAGCATTAGATTACATAAATGTTACATAAAAAATATAGGGCATTCCCATATGCGCCACCCCTCCCCCTCCCACACTTTCCCACATTAACAACATCTTTCATTAATGTGGTACATTTGTTACAATTGATGAATACATATTGAAGCATTGCTACTAAGCATGGACTATAGTTTACATTATAATTTATACTCTGTCCTACACAATTTTGTAGGTTATGACAAGATATATAATGGTCTATGTCAGTCACTGCAATACCACTGGCATTTTCTTCTTGAGGACCTGGACTAATACACAAGAATTCTCTGGTTGCTCTGACTCAAAGAACCAAAGAAATATTTTCAAGAAAGAGGAGAAGAAAGAAAAAATAAATGTAGCAATCTCTTAAACTATTAGAAATTTATGCCATATTAAAGATTTACTCAGGAACTAAGAAGTTATGTATAAAACTGATAAAATTTAGATAGTCTTTTTTATTCCTATTTAGAAACTTTTTAAAAGTTTTCTTAGGAGACCCAATTAAAAAAAATAAATTTCAATTAGCCATTGAGTTGATTTGATAGACAAACACAAATTTACTGTATGAAAAGAAAACTTCATTTCTGCTTAACACAATATACAATTTCTTAGCTCTAAGGTAACTCTCTCTGGGATGAAATACAGTCCAATGTCCCATAGTTTTTCCCATTTAAAAAAAAAGGCAATTTGTCATCAAAGGGACAACATGGAATAATATGGAAAAAGGATATTACCTGTGGCAGATTTTATTTTCCAAAGACGGCCACTCAAATATCTCCCACCCCACGTGCTCTTCTGCAGAGTGGACTTAAAGCCCTCCCGTCAAAAGTTGGGCTCTGTGCTCCCTCCCCTTGAATCTGGGCAGGCTTGTGATTGCTTTGGCCAGTTGAAAATGGCAGAGGTGACACTTCTTCAATCAGTGGGCTATTTTTCACCAAACTTGGAAAATTCTTAACCATTCACTATCTCTCTCATTTATACAGTTTTAAAAACGTTTTATTTTGAAATAATTTCAACATACAGGAAAATTGCAAAAAATAATACAGAAACAATGCATAGAACTACAAGGCATCCCATGCAGATACCCAGATTTACCAGTTATTAGCATTTTGCTACATTTGTTATGTTATTTAATCTAATTATATCTATTATCTATATTTATTTATGTATCTATATCTATCGACAATTATCTCTTTATATATTTCTTCTGCTCTGTTTTCTTTCTCATCTCCTGGAAATCCAATCAAAACAAAAATCACTGCTTGATTTTTTTCCCCACATATATCAGATGCTCAGAGCTACTTTTTTTTTCACCCTTTATTTCTTTGTATTTCAATTTGCATGATTTCTATTGACCTGTTTTCATATTCACTTTTTTCTTCTTTTGTGTATAGTCTGCTGAAATCATTTTTTTCATCTCTGATTGTATTTTTTAAAAATTTCTTTCATTTTCTTTGTTTCTAATAATTTAGATCTTTCAGCTGAAATTCCCCATATGTTCCTCTATGTTTTCCACTAAATCCTTCAACATGTTTATTGTGTTTATTTTTCAGTGCCCATCTTATTATTCTAACATCTGGGTCATCTCTGGGTCTGTTACTATTGATAATTTCTTCTTTTGACCATAGATCCTATTTTCTTGATCCTTCAGTTCTTTCATAATTATTGATTTTGTGTCAGATAGTGAGTACAAGAGGAAAATTTTATCCCCAGAAAATTACACATCCCTTGTATAATTGAGGCAACTTGTGTGTGTGCCTAAGTCATTCTCAACTGTAGGATTTGTTGCAGGTTTAATTAGACTTAGTTCATCATTGGCTTCAAATATTTTGAGAGCATGATCAAGACTTTTTTTCTAGAGGGAAAAAGGTCTGAATAGAGATTTCTTTGTCCTTTATAGTCTAGACACCAGGTTTCTGAACCTTGAGAGATCTCTGTGCTTTACAAACTTGCTGTTACTTTTTGGTTTGCTGGGGAGTATTCTTTGCTCTCTGGTCCTGTCCTTGACTTTCAGTGCCTTGGGAGATATCGCCTTATCCTGCTGTCTTATCCCAGCCTTTGTAAGGCTTCTCCATTATACCTCAGAAAGCAACTGCTGCCTTGAATTAGGTAAAGGCCCGATTGCTTTATAGAGATTTTTCTTAGCTTTCCTGTCCTGCCCCTAACTTTTAGTGGGGCACTGCCTTGCACTTGGGGAAGACCTGTGAACCTTGGGATGGTGGAGGAAGAGAGGGAGTGTCAGCTCTCTTGCCTGTCCACAGCGTATACCTTAAAACCCCTGTACCAAGTGAAGGAGGGTATAGAGTTGGCAAGTGTGTACAGACAATGTAACTAGGGTTCCCTGGATTCTAAACTGTCACATCAGTCCACATATGAGCATTGAAAGATTGTTAAATGTTCAGCTCGTTTCTCCTTATCCCACTCTATGACAATCTTTATACAGCCACTCCAGAAGGGATAAAAGGGATTTTTTTTTTTTTTTATTTCTTTTAGAAATCTTTAGGGAAGCGGCTGTGGCTCAATCAGTAGGGCTCCCGTTTACCATATGGGAGGCCCCGGGTTCGGTTCCCGGGGCCTCCTGGTGAAGGCGAGCCCGCCCGCACGGCGTGGTTAGCTGCCCCAGCGAGCACAAGCAGCAAGGGGGGGATAAATGAATAAATAAATAAAAA